>JAZGTH010000069.1:2707500-2737500 GCA_036877525.1 Chromobotia macracanthus
CCGCTGAGCGATCGTGTTTAATAATCCGACCGAAAATGTTTTGCTTGCTGTGTTGAGGAGGAGAGCTAGAAACCAAACAGAGATACCAAATATTCTTGGGAAACATTTCGCGAACTGTTTCAAAAGCCGGCCCCCGCGACCCGACTGCGATGACCCGAACCGTTCCCGCGCGGACGTGAGCCGAACGTCGCCTCCGGTTCGCGGTAAACGAGGAACCCAAAGGGGAACCGGACGCGGCGCGCGCCGGGCCATTGTGACGTGTACCGCCCGCACACCTGGTCTCGCGCGGGATACTGCCTCGAGTTAAAACAAACCACGAAAAAACATCGAGGCAACGTTGATCAAACGACCACCGTTAACGCGTCGCCGTAACGGAGCTATAACGGAAAGGTTCGAACCAAACGCGCCGGAGAGACCGCCGGCTGTCCGTCTGTGTGTCCGTCCGAGCTGAAGCATCCCGGGGAGAGCTGCGATGGCAGACGGGCGCAGTACCGAAAACGCACAGACCGCTGAAGCCGTTCTCTTATGTTAGACATTACTAAACCAAAAAGAGAAATAAGACGAGCGCAAATCAACCAAAGAGAAGAGAAGAGCAGACTGAAAACAAGTGCCCAGAACACGAACCCAGACGACAGCGGACCATGTTTGTTCCCTTGCCGGTTCCGTTGGTGTTTCAGAGAACCGCTCCTGACTTCACCGCCTGGCGACTCAAGTCTCCGCTGCCGCTGCGCTCCGGTAACTCCGGTAAGACTTCACCGTTTCTGCTCTCCGTGTTACAGCTTTTCTTGATCTCATCAGTGATATAAAACACACACGAACCGTTCACAGCACCCGTTCAGTACGATTTTGGTTTGCTATTGCGCATCCTTATTTTCTCTATCAAACACAAAAGTTGCAGATTAGTCGAGTTGGAAAAATATGATGGCTTGTTATCAGTGGTTCTTCTCGGCCTCTTTTTTTTTGGCTTTTCATCCTTCTGTCCTTTCCCGTATCTGCTTCTCCATCTGCCGTCTCTCTTCTCAGAAGAATATTCATGGTCATTTATTGATTCCGCCCGGATCGATGCACACAGACGGTAAAACAGACGGAGAGAAAGTGCAAATTGAGCTTAAGTTTAGGAATGATGACACTGAATGTCACTTATTTTTTCCTAATCAAATTTCAATAGATTTTGCATTTAAAAAAAAAAAAAAAAAAAGCTCAAATGAGTTGAATGGCATTTGCGCCTTCTCTGATGTAAGAAACGATTCATAAACATAAACCTCGTTTTCACTTTTATAAAGTAAAGAGTGTTTTATGAAGACTTCACCCTCCAGTGTGTGACTGTTTATCTACGGACCGGGTCGTACAGATAAATGCACGTAGCGCACTTCATTTATCAATTATTATGTGCTGCTTATAATAATAATAATTCTTTTGTGTTTATTATAGTGAATTGTGATAAATGTAACCTGTAATGTTAAATCGTATTATTACATATTTTGGCCTTGAAATGAACTATTTCAAATGCTCCATGTTAGTCTTTTTAGTCTTTTTCTGTGTGTTTTTTAGTGCGTCTGGAGATGTTTAACCAGCAGATGGATCAAATGTATGCGCCACTTACACATAATGCGTCCACGTCTCACTCTACGGCTGAGATGTAAATGAGACAATCGGAAACAACGTTTAGTGTTGCCACCAGATTATTTACAACAGCTAAATCCTAAAAAAAAAAAAAAAGTATACAGCCAACCAGGGTTTGTGGAGACCTGCAGACTTGAATTACTTACTGGCGCCTAAATGAGCTGAGAGTCAGACATGGACCTCTGGTGAGAGCCACAATATAATGGGACCTCATGGTGATTTCCTTTTATGAAATGCAGGTAGTGTTCAAATTGGATTGGACTGCTTTTTTGAGATTTTGTTCTGCAGGTCTTGAAGGGAGAAAGAAAAATCTGTGTAATGATAATGAGTAAAGATACCTAACATTTATTTGATTTGCAAGAAAGCATTGTTAAAGATAAACACACAGTGAGCCTAACCAATGATAGTGAGTGTTGCTCAGTTCACAGCATCTTGTTTTGAACAGCTTCTGATGGTGTTTTCATGTCCGTTCTGTATATGCATCATTAAACGTGTGCACTGGTGTTTAATGTTTGCAGACACAGTTGTGTGCTTGTTTATTCTGCGGTGTTTGCGATGATTAGCTTCCTTAATGTCTGGAGATCCATTGGCAGCATCTCCCTATGATGTGTTATAAAGTCACACTGTTATTGTTTTAACTCTTTCAGCTGGCTTGTTTTGTGCGTAGCTGTTTGTGTTTTTTAAATGAAACAGGAGGGAAGGGTGCTGCCTATGTGCAGAGATTAAAACCTTTAAGCGTTGGAGTTGCACCGGAAAGCTCAAAATGGACACCATGTGTCAGAGCTGACATTAAATGCGCTGGATTCAGATTGGCCAGCAGAACAGCCAATAAGAATTTGTCTTTATTTGGTGAGGGAAAGCACATGTATAGTCTTACAGATAATAAACACTGTGGAGGGCATAAATCCAAAGTTTTTGTGTTTTTCTTCTGTACAGAACAACTAAGAATTGTTCGCCCTGTGTGTTTACTTTAGAAAACCTTGGGGTCAGGGAAATTTTGTTTTAGGATGATCTGCATACTGTATTATATAGCGGATATCTGAGGGCTTGGAGTGTTGGGAAATATCTAATTTCATGCAAAGGCTAATAAATGTCATGTTTAAGGACGCATCATTACCGATACTTTAATATTTCTCACAATACGTTTTATTAAAGGGAAAGTAAACGCTACAGATTATCAAATGAAATCCTCTTTGAATGGCTCTTTGAGAACTTGTCCATGTGATATTTGGTTTGGCAGATTCTGTGAAGCGCAGATAGCAGAACCAACACGTACTCTGGGTTTTTGTATTTATGTAAACCTGGAAGCTCATGTTGCTTCATGTGTGCTGTGTTGCATAATAAAAAACTGAAAGGAATCAAGCAGGAAAGAAAAAGTGTGCAGAGAAAAAAATGTAAACCCGGAAATAAGTTTCTAGAAACTGTAAAATCAAGATTCAATTTACTTCTGCAGTTAATTCCAAGTAACTAATTAAATGCTAATAATATGTGAGATTGGGGTTCTATAAAGAATCGTTCCTTCTAAGAGTTTGTTAACCTGATTCATTTCCCAGTTTCATTTAAGTGTGTGCGGTCATAAGGAATGATGAAAGCCTTTGATTCAATGCAAATTTAAATTCAGCATTTTGCTTAAAAATGCTGGGTGCTGCAGATATAATTCTAATGAAAGATTTGTATCTGAATTAGACGCAAAATCAAAACAGAAGCTTTTTCACTGGTTGTCTCAGACTCTTCGACCCCACTGTATGTGTATGTAAAATTAAACCCGCCAATGTAGCTAAAACAATTATTGCAGAATTAAATTCAGCTGATTCTGGTGTATTTTCAACTCTTAGAAGAAAATATTCTAGAGAATTCTCCTGTTACGTCTAGCAGTTTTGCCAAGTTCATCAGAAACTTGTTCGAATTTTTCATTTTCTATTGTACTATTGTGTTTTTGTGGTCCAGTTGTCCTGTTGCTTTCAGGGTCACTTTTATGGAATAATAACTTTTTCTTATACAATAACTGTTTTTAAAGCCCATTCAACTCAAGGGCAAATCAGTTTCACTTTGCAACCAAAGAACAGGTGTGAAACCAGAAACAAATCCACATAAAAAAGCTACCGTTACAGGAGAACTTACGTTCTCGCTCTGAGGTCGCCTCAAGTTAAAGGTCAAATCTGACCAGGTCACCTGATAGTTAGTCTCATCATGTGTCTGCTGGCGGAGGCGAGCTGCGTTTACACTGGTACAAATTTACAGTTTGATGCTCCGTAAACTGTTTTAACCTCAAACAGGTATTGATTACGGAAGATCAGTCCTGCCGTCTGCAGCCAGTGTGTGTGTTTGTGCATGCATGTGTGTGTGTTTGTCTGTATGGATCGGATTTGAGTGAGAACGTCGGTGAGTCGCAGTGCTAACGTGATTGCGAATGACAAAATGTCCACCCGGGTTTGTTAGGGACATAATGGGGAATCAATAGACACAACAGAGATGTCAATACAACATGCTTTATTGCATTAAACCAGCTTTCTGTACCACATCCCGACACCTGGCCTTTCCCTCCATGCCTGTTTTCTCTCAGTCACACATCAGCATGTACATCTACACATTCTGGCAGGTTTTTATTGGGTGTTGCATTTACAGGAAACTGACATTATTATAAGTTCTGCACTCATCAGGGTATATATCACAACAAACACACACGTTTACTTATCTATCTAAGTGGGGACATTCCATATACTTCTATTGTTTTTATACACAGTTAAGTAGAAACAACAAAATCTAACCACTCTAACCCTAACAGAAAACTATCTGCATTTTTTACTATATTACTATTTACTATATTTTTATAGTGTTTTTAAAAATGTGGACGTCCCCAAAAATAAGGCTTTGCTTAGATTTGTCAGGTTTGGCTGACCTTTTGGTACAAATTTGTCCCCAATAAATGGTAAATACACACACACACACACACACACACACACACACACACACAATAAGCCTTGCTGAGAGGCAAGGCTTTCCAATCGGAGTCATCTTTACCCCCACCCATCCATCTCTCTCTCTTCTGAGTAGCCATGGAGACATTCATAGGCCATTAAGCAGATGGTAATAGAGGGATGTAGGTAAACACTCTCTCTCCAGCGTGGACCTCACCTCTGCGATGGAGACCACCATCAAGACCACCACCCACTAAATGGATCTCATTCGAGCTCCAATACCCCATATCTGACAGGGCCAAGTGGTTTTCATGTTGTAGTGTGTGTTTGCATTACCTGGTGTGTAGGTGAGGACGTTTGCGTAATAAACGCTGGAGGCGACAATGCGTGGCGGACGATTTCTGATAGCTCTTAACAGACTGAGCGCCATTATGGTCCAGCTGTCTGAAATGGAATCCAGTGGTCATATTGTGACAGCAGAATCTCTCTCTCTCTCTCTCTCTCTCTCTCTATGGACCTTTATCAGACTCATAAACCAAATAACACATTCACTCTGGTCAATTGTGGTCTCTCTCTTTTTTCTTTGTCTCTCTTTCTATTGGACAACCAGGTCGCATGAGATGTGAACATACACTATATAATCACATGAAGCTCAATTGTAGATGTTGTCGCATTCTGTAATGTGCCAAAGCTGGTAAGCGTTGCATTCTCAGCACCACTGCATTACTGTAAATGATTGTCTTACTAAACTATGGTCAGTTCTTCAGTCTCAGTCGTGAAAAAAACAACAGTTTGAAAGAACAGTGCTGAGCAGCTAGTTAAAGTTAGTTGAACCCTCGACATGTTTTCAGCTTGTCTTCATTTCTCCATCTGGCCATTATTGTTTTACATTTTAGAACTGTATTTACCGGTGCCTTACATGTTTGCTTTATTTACAGTTAGATATTTCTTTTATAAATACCTTCAGTTTCTCTCTCTCTGTTAGCCGCGTGTAAAAAGCTGTAGGGGCTCTCATCAGGGTCATGGTCTTACGCACTATTAATTAATCTAAAAATGAGATCTTACAATGCACACATACATGTCCATTTTTGTCCTCAATGTATCCAACCATCTTTCTTTCTCTCGTCTTACTGTAGTCCACTTAACGAATCCTTATTGAAGGAAATTCTGCTCATGTTAAGGGCCAGGCTTCACTCAATATATTATAGAGAGAGAGGCTGCAGCCCTCTGGTCAGAGCGCGGGTGATCGTGGGCCGCACAGGAGAGAAACTGTTGGCAGTTGAGATTTCTGTAGTGTTTAGAAGAGAGAACAAAACGAGTTGGACTAAAAGATCAAGGAGTGTCGGAGTGCAAATGAATGAATGAATGTGTGCGATGGCGTACACATTCATATTGATTTTTAATTTCACGTTTGCTCAGTCGCTCTGAATATTCACTTCTAAACTTGCATCGATTGATCTTGATTCACTTTGCAGGTTTCAGTGCGTCTTACAAGTGTCTCCAACTGCTTGTGATTTAAGTAAATCATAAAAACAGAAGCTTGTTTGATTACCCCAACCTTTAAGAGATCCTGGAGTTTATAGATGGATTTTTAGAACACAGTTTGATGGAAAGGTTGTATGAAAATGAGCATTTGTGTGTGTGTGTTTGGACCTCAGGGACGGGCTGCCCTTCCCTATGGCTGTCGGGTTCGAAGGGAGAAATTTAATATCCCTCCACAATGTATACACAATGAGGGGGGTATTGTAACAATGGTGTGGAATGAATGAGAGAGAGAGAGAAAGAGAATGGGGTGCGAGCTGCAGCTTTTAATAAATCGGAGTGCTTTTGCGCTTCAATCTTCTCAAAGTAACTGCATCTTTACCCCCCACCCACACCCCGAAACACACACACACACACAGTCATAAAGCGAACATGTTCCATTTCACACTTATGACAATGGATACAGCTGAATCAATGTATTAAAGACACACAATAACACATACACACAAAAGCATATATTCATAGAAGTGATTCAAAGACCCAGATTCATGCGATCTTTTCAATTTCCTGCATGTGTCAAAAAGTTTATGAAAATTGGTATGTTGTTGATTTGAACCCATGCAAGAGAATCCAAAGGAATGCTATTATCTGTCTCACACATATATACACAGACACACACACACAGACAAAGACGCACACGCATTCCAGTTTTCCCACAAGGACAAGTGCCCAAGTACAACATTACCTTGTTTTTGTTATACATCCACTTAACATTCTTTTTCCTTTCTTACAAATTCCTTTTACTCTTTTGATCCTGAAACCAAATTATTCTACATCTTTCCCTTTTTATTCATCTCATCATCCTGTTTTCTGTTACTTCTTGTCACTAAAATGGAAGTATTAAAGTACTTTAGTTTTGCATCTTCATACTGGATAAAAGGTACTAAACAACCCAGAACACAACACACATACACACACACACACACACACACACACACACACACACACACACAAAGGTGAACAATCTTTACACAATGACTAATCATTTTCTGATAGTTTCGGGGGATCAAGTCCTATGCACAGAACACACACACACACACACACACACACACACACACACTGATGTAGGTCAAACACACTATTGTGTTTGTCTGAAAACAAAACACAATTCATTCACTTTCAGTCTGAGTTTTTTTCTAAAAAGCTGCATGTCCACTTTCTTTGAAACTTCTAAAATGTTAAAGTGAAAATGACATGTTTCTAATTTTCTAATGGACTTTCTTCTTCACTCATCTTGACATTTCTGATTCGTGCATATATTTATATATGAATAATTTGTGTTTATGTATGTTGAGAATAACTAGGTCAGGTGACCCCCCATCACTTCCACTCCTCTGTCTATCCATCTTCTCCTCTTCCATATGCAGGATGAATGTGATGAGTATACATGCCGGTCAGCTGCATAATTCCACAAAGAAATCCTGCGCTGATTACCCAAGAGGGTAACCACGGGAACGGGGCAGTTGGCGCAGGGAGTGGTTTACCTGACAGACCGCCTGGCTAATCCCGCAGATAAGATAAATAGCTAGCGTAGCGCTGAATGTAAGTGGACTTGACCTCCGTCGGCACGGTAGCAGCGCATGTTTTAGGATAATGAGGGAGTTGCGGCATGCGCCCGCGCATGCATGCGGGCTCATCAACGTATATGTGTCGCATTGAGATTTGTTATCTTTTTCTTTGAATCGTAACGTTCAGCAACAAAGACGAATCTTCAGTCACATTAGTGTATTCAAAAGAGCTTCTGTGTGTACGCGAACCTCCGCGTCACCTCTTGACAAGATGCCACTTGTGAGGATGGGTGTGTATTCAAATTTCTCTTGTTCAAGACCTTGAAAAGAATTTGAATGTCCCAGCCGGTTAAAACGGCCTCAAAGAGATGAGCAGAGAGCATGAAAGACGCTCTTTTCTGCGTGTGGCTAAAGAGAAACCCCCCCGACTGGAGTCTGTTCACCAGTTGTCCATTCAGTCGTGACCTCTGACCCCTCTCGCCTCCTTTGTCTGCCTGTCAGGGGCAGTGGGGGTTGACAAGTTGACCTCTAACCCTCGCCTCAGCTCTACTCTCTTCCGCCCCTCTCTCGTGGCCCGTCCATTCACATTTAGTTACTCGTCCGCCCCCCTCCTCCTCTCCTCCATCTCGTCACGTCTTTCTAAAGCATCGTTCTCTTATTGACTCGCATGCCGTCTCAAGTTCAAGGCCTTGCTTGGCCTCGTATTGATGAGGAGCGCAGTAACCTTGTACACATCTTAATGTGCCTGAATTGTAAACAACTTTCACAATTGTCCAAATTTGCACGAATCCAGATGAGTTGAAAACTGATTACAGGAGGGTCGGTGTTGCTTATTTTAACCAGTAAACCTAGACAGAGCAGAAATGCTTGATATAACTGTTCTAATAAATCTAAAAATAAATAAAAGTGGTTCTCGAATGATTTTTCTTCAGGAGTCACTTTAAATATTGGCCATCAAGTGATGACATAACCCAGTGCCAAATGTATGTATTGGACAAAAGTAAATATTATTATTAAATATTATTAATATACATTATTATTAATAAATGTAATTTTTTTAAATGTACATTTTTTTGTAAATTTTTATGTATTGGTTACATTTTGTACAGCCAGTAATTCACCACACAGAACACAATGCAGCTCATTGGTTGTATTTTCTTTAATAACACATATAATAAATAAATAAAAAATAAATAAATAACTTTGTGTTGTTTTCACAGTTTTTGAGAAAGAGGGCATGTTACGCAACACGCTCTGTTGGCATCTGCCTAATTAAATAACTGAATTTGCAGCAACACTACAGTGGAGTTCGATTGGACGTTTAGCCTTTGACATCATCATCAAAAGCTGAGAAAACATTTTCATCTTTCCCCTTTTCTCAAGCTGAACAGCTTGTTTATTTTTGCAATCCTAAATATACACAATTTTAGAGAAAGTTGCATTTTCTAATTTGGATTAGATGTTGTTTTTCCTGCTCTCCACAACCCTTTTAGAACAGACCTGCAACCCATTTTTGGGTCACGACACGCCATTTGAAAACCATTGTGAGAGTTCACAACTGATGAACGTATAGCTCCTGCATGTAGTGTGCGTTTCTGTAAGTGCATCATTTTCAAATGCTGACGTTGCGTTCTGAGAGGATTTCTAGATCATTTGATAACTGTGAATGTGCATGTATTTGGCTGTTTGCATGTGATGAGTCCGGCAGTGCTGAAATCTCTCAGAAGCTTTAATCAAAGGCACAAACCAGTAACTGCAAAACTGAAGCACCAGGCAATTGAGTAAATACAGCAATCCACAAATGTGACCTTTCACATCACACACACATAGGCTGCGACTAATATGCCACAGAAACACGCCTTTCAGAAGAGACTCAAACACACACACACAAGAGTCATTATTAGCCGCTCTGCAGACGCGCGTTCACGCGCATTCCCTCCATGCGCTTCTGAACGAGAGGTGGAGGTGAACCGAGAAGTGTCGTAAGGCAAAGAAACGCACGTGAAAGGAGAATGAAAATTCATCAAATAATATTCAAGCATGTGACCCCAAGAATGTGCCTGTCGAATGTGTATGTTTTTGTGTGAATGCGATTTTTGTGTGTTTTCTTTGAATGGTGTAATTGATTGATTATTGGAGTGGCCTCAGGGCTGACGGCTGAAAATAGGACCGAAGGAAGAAAGGACGTATACACAGAGACAGAAAGAATAAGAAGGAATTTGCTGTATTTCTACACGGATACGATCTTAATGTAGCCTCAAAATGCAGTTGTACAGAACACAGAAAAATTTCAAGGACGTGAAATATTTGTAGAAGTATTTAGTTTCACAGGTTGGAAAAACGATTGCGACCTTTAGTACAACCTTTGGTTTAGTTTGTCTTAATTGCAAATCCATATTTTATATATCCAAACATTTTTGTTTAAATTTACTTAATATAATCAGCTGTCGACTGCTCTGCCATGGAATAGAATAATAGTGTATTGTGCAGAGAAAAGAAAATACACTTTACTCTGTACATGAACAATTTGTAGGTGCAGTTTTTAGAATCCCTCTTTACACACACACACACATCTGTGCCTTCTGTCCTAAAAGCCCTTTTCACTCCCTCAATTTTGTCCATTTCTCGTCCGTCCCCTCTGCTTTTATATTAGAAGTCGGTGCGAAACAACAGTGAAAATAAGAGAAAAAGCACTTGCCCGAATTAAAGCCTCACCTTATACGTCTCATCTTGAAGATATTCCACAGTTCTTGTCTGAAATTACGTTTTAGAGATAACAATTATTTGTGTTGTGCACTTAATGTTAAAAATTGTTCGCAGCCATCCGCCACATGGCTATACGACTGTAGAAACGCTACAGTCCACGTCCACATTTTTCAGTTCTGGAATTATTAAAACATTTGTCACACTGACAGAGTGCTCCGAGATGCTTCTGTCTGTGTTGTGTTATTTCAGCAACATACATGTCATTAATAACATGATTAATATGAACAATTGTGTTTAGATAATGTTTACAATTGTGTTTAACAATTGTGTTTTGAGTGCTCCGAGATGCTTCTGTCTGTGCTTCTGTTCTGTATTTCAGCAACATACATGTCATTAATAACATCATTAATATAAACAATTGTGTTTAGATAATGCTGTGTACTACCGTATTTCCAGTGAATACAATTATAAAATCAGGCATGAATATTTAAAAGTGATTTTAAAAGCAGTTGATGCCTAATGAAGTTATTGTGTAATCTGTAGCCTGTACACGTGCTATTAGCAAGAACACACTGTAGTTTTGTTAGTCTGTATGCTGACTGTATTTCATGCAAATTATAGCTACCTGTTGCTGTTTTTAGGCTATTAAAATCATCCTTCTGCTAAATAGCAGAACACGGTGTACAAGTTAAAACGAAATGTTTACAAGTTGTTTATTTGGACATCTCGAAATAAATATGAATATTTACTTCGAGATGTATTTCGATTATTCATTTATATTCATGCATAAAGTTATATCAGTTTCAAGTAGCTTAAAATAAAAAAATTACAGCAAAAGAAATGACTAATTAACAAATAAGCATAATTAATTAGTAACTCAGGTGTCAGCTACTAGAGGTTATTAGTTCATTTATTATTTCATTTATATGAAGTTCATTTATACAAACAAGAAATTGTTTGGCATCATTAATTGATTGTGTTAATACAGGTCGAAAGATGTTGCGAGTTTCCGTCCGTTTTGTATCAGAAATGAGAGGGCTAGTTAACAGAAAGGGGGGAGGTGACCGTCCAGGGTTCGGAAATGAGAAATGACCCAATGCAACACCAGCAGCCCTTCCACCTCTCCCCTCTGTGCCTGCCCCATCCCCCTCTCCTTTATTCTTCCCTCAGGAAAGAACGAAGGAAGAGAGCAGAGAGATGGGTGAGGAGAAGAAGGGGTGGATGGGGGTCGAGGAGAGAGAGAGAGAGAGACATTAAAATTCATGGCCTTTTTTATTTTCCCCACTGAAAATCAATACTGTCTACTATGGGTGAGGTGAACAGTGGACAACAGTGTTTGTGGGCAGAGAAGGATGTGTGTGGGGGGGTAGATGGATGGATCTTGGGGTGGGGGGGTTGTTG
The DNA here is from genome assembly GCA_036877525.1 of Chromobotia macracanthus. Taxonomy (NCBI): domain Eukaryota; kingdom Metazoa; phylum Chordata; class Actinopteri; order Cypriniformes; family Botiidae; genus Chromobotia; species Chromobotia macracanthus. The sequence continues at coordinate 2,719,199 of JAZGTH010000069.1, forward strand.
TTCATTAAGTGTAAGCTGATGGTGGGGACCCCTCAGTAGAGACCTGAGCAGAGGCTATTGTCCAAGCGCCAGCCTCACACTGGAAAAGAGGATGGAGAGAGAGAGAGAGAGAGAGAGAGAGAGAGACGTGTGTCCACTCAGACAGGTACACACACACACTCCACACCTTACAATTATCAACCCACGCTTAGCAAGGTACCATGGTAGGTATTATTAAAACACATTTGTCAGAACATACAATACAAATGCAAAACATATGTAGCATATGTTTATGTTATATAGGTAGGGCTGTAAAGGTTATATAATACCATACAGAGCCCTGAGGGGGTTCATATTGAGATAATGACCAGTTTTAATTTTAACAATACACATAACTTTAATTAATTTCACAATACTTTAAACACTCAATTCAATACATATATATATATATATATATATATATATATATTCAATAAATACATAAACATACACACACACATATATTTGTGTATGTATATGTGTGTTTATTGAATTGAGTGTTTAAAGCTACTGTTAAAAAACAAATGCAGCTACGAGGAAATGCAATAGACAAAAACATTTATTTACACATTAGCCAATCAGAATCACCTTTTCGTGTATCCTGCTCCTGACAGATATAACAGCTTCTTGTCTCAGCTTGTTTACACTTCATTCTCGGAGGTTTGGAAACATGGTCTTCCTCCCCAGGACACCAGGAAATCCATTCCGATTGTGCATACATGTATGTCCAAACACACACGTGCCGATGTATGTGCAGTGCTCGGTGAGAACCTGTGAGGTCGGTTTCTATGGGGATAGGTGTAGAGGTGTAGGCCCAGCTTTTCTTTTTTTTCAGACACGAGTAAAAGAATCATAAATAATGAAAAGGAAACGGCATTAAAATGCAAAGACTGAGGTGGAGACGTGGCTTGTATCGACGTTTGTGAATTCTGAGATGCACAGACTGTGGAGTATTTATGGTAAACCTGTGGAGTCTGAGAGCGGCCAAATGTAGCAGAATTTCTACACTCCTATACATTGTCACATAATATTTTTGTCAAAGATTATAAAGATGTTTATCACATTGTATTATGCTATTGATACAGTTCTGTTTGCAGTTTGCGAAGTGAATAGCTAATGAATACATTGCATACTGTTACTAGCTGGTTACACATTGATTAATCTCTAGCTTAACTCTAGTACATCCTAGTTTCAAGTACACATTGTTTTTTAAATTTGTTTAACCTAGAATTCAAATCACAGCTAGTTTTTAAACAAATGGCAATTCCCGACAAAATATTAAAGCTGCAATCTGTAACTTTTGCCTCTCTACCACCATCTCTGTTTGAAACATAGAATTGCAGGTTACTTTACTACTTTCATTACATATGTTGAAGTCAAATGAAGCCATGAACATCGGACCTGACAGCTCAGATTATAAATCATTATTATAAACTTACTTTTGGGATTCAGGGTAAGGTATGAGATCGTTTTGAACACTGATCTGTTATGTACTTGCCCAAAAACTGATTTTTGTTCACTTTTAACCCCCCAAAAAATGTTGCAGATTGAAGCTTTAAATGAGTTAAACTGGACTAACCTAGAAATTTCATCTGAATCAATGCAAACATTAAAATGAATCTGAATCACTGAACACTTTGAATCTGAATTGCTGCACACCTTAAACTGAATCAGAATTACCGCAAGCATAGAAACAGCTTTGAAGTTTTAATGGTGTAGTTTTTGCTGTAGACGGGGCGTTATGGACTTTCAGATGACAGATAGTTGTTTGAATTGCACATTGAATCACACTTTGAGTGGCCTTCTTTATATCTAAGATTACACACGGAGGTGGACAGCACGGATATGGGCCTGAACTACAGATAGAGGTTGGAGTGCATTTCATGCTCACAGGTGAGGGCGAGCGTGTGTGTATAATGTGTGTGTGTGTGTGTGTGAACGCAGACTCTTTGAAGTGGAAATGGCCCCTGGTTGGCTGTAGGCCAGCGCATCAATAAAGGCAACTGGAGTTTGAGAGCCAGTGAGAGACATTTAAGTTCCATTTCTCCTAGGCTTTACAGCTCAGGAAAGACCTGCTCTCTCTGTCTTCCTCTGTCTCTCTTTCTTACACACACACACACTCACAGAAAGAGTGTGTAATCAGGCCAGAGTTGTGCTCTACAGTGTTCGAGTGTGCCATAATTGAATATGTGCACCCAGGTGTTTATGTGTGTGTGATTGGTTGCTGATTTTGAAGTGCCTTGTTGGACACACTAGCACAGTAGGCTTGACTTTCAGGTTCAATCATGAAGGATGTGAACACACAACTGCACTAGGAGACACAAACGCATTTCGGTTTTCACTGCAAATGTGGATAATCTGGCTTCACGTCGTCACTAATAACCACGGTGTGCACACACACACACACACACACATACACGTATGCACACACACTCATCTTACTTTGTTCATCTGTTTCCTTAGTGTGAATTTACCAATTAACTGCATGATACAAAGGGCCAGGGACGTATGAATTTTGCTGTGCCTAATGCTTGAAAACTGATCCATTTTTGATATTGATAGTGAAAGTGACAGGAAATAATGACAGGAAATGATGGGGGGTTCAGGAGGGCATCAGGCTATGACACAGATTTGAACCTGCATCTCCCATTTGACCAGGCTTAGTGTGTCTAAAGCACCAGTGTTAAGCACTAGGACATGAGTCCAGCTTCAGCTGACTTCGCAACATTTTGATTTTGCAATTGCAAAAGAATAAACAGAATGAACAGAATTTTCCCCTGACCCTGACTTTTTTCTTCCGAGTTATGTTTCTGAATGCAACGACAAAATGCAAGCAGTGATTTACTCCAGTTTCCCTGTTCACTGCCTCTAAACAAAGCATTCTCAATTCTTGTCCAGAAAGCACAACAATGTCGAACAGTTTCTCTGTCCCTTTAGCTTCACACATCTGTTGCGTTACTGTTTTTCTGCTAACTCACAACCTATTGCCGTTCCCCACAAAACACGCAGCCGTCCGCTCTCTTTCTCTCTCCCTCTGTCTCTCTCTCTTTCTCTCTATTGATCTAGTCATAGTTTTCTGTCTTCAGTGTGCTGGCTGGCTGGCTTTAATCAATACAGATAATTGTCTGCTTTCTCCCGATGCCAAACAGACTGTGTTTTTCTCAATGAATCCAGGTCTTCCCCTCAACTTGCACACATACACACACACTGAGCCCACCTACCCGGGATTCCCCCCATTAATGACGTGAGATAACCTGCTTTCCTTACCGATTTTTCCTCCCCCCCACCCCACTCCCCCTCATCGATTGCCGTGAGATATTGCTCCACGTGCCGCTGTCTCATCGTAAACATGGCGAGCACATGGAGACAGAGTTACACAGACAAATACAGTGAGCGTACATGACGTAACCAATAATGCAAAGTGGCATCTCCTGTGTTTTTCGGTGTTCTGTTTTGTAGTGTGATTGACTTGTATGCTGCTGTCCACACCAGACTTCTTAACCAGACTAACCAAGAAGACATGCTTAGTCAACCAGCTTCACCAGCAATCGACTAACTTCAAGTTTTGCTGGTGAGCATCATGGAAAAGCAGATCCATATACGCACGAGACCAGCATTCAGTCAGACCAGAACAAACCCCAAGAGGTTCACTGCATATATGTTGAACTTATATATACGTCTATACTTAACACTTATGTAATGTAACTGTAAGTGAAGTACTGTGATTCTTTACTGTATATATGTATATATGTGTGTGTGTGTGTGTGTGTATATGTATATATATATATAAAATTATATAGATAATCTATCACTATCTATCTATCTATCTATCTATCTATCTATCCATCCATCTATCTATCTATCTATATGAGCGTGTGTTTCTGTAGCTCAGCACAAATGTTGTGGGTTGTGTAAGAACACACACTGTATTCAAGTTATACATTTTACCCCAATATATATAATATATACACAACATTAAAAGTTTAGGTTGTCATTTAGCATGTAGGTTTTAGTTGCTTTTACTGCCTACACTGCATTTCTCTATGTCAGGATATACAGTCTGTTCTTTCAGTCACTTCATTTTCTTTATCTTGCCACCCTTGAGGACAATGTAGTCAAATATATAAAGTCGAACAGGTTCTGAATCCAGCATTGACCTTGGATAAACAACTCTTTTAACAGCCTAGAATCAGTACAGAACCATTTAAAACATGTCAGTGTCATTTTTTTGTAGCATCTTGACCCAGCGGCTATTGCAGTCTTACTTATTTCTCACTCATTCAAACGTTTACTATGCCATACCATAAAAAGCCCATAACAAACATCACAGGTCAGTAAAGCATCAAGGTTCTCCCGCAGTTTTCCAGAAGTGACGTTCCTCGACATATTGTCAGACGAGAGACAGTACAACATTTGCCAAATCGGAAACCAAAGAGCTTTTCTACTTATGCTTTTGTGTTCAATGTCATTTCACAATTCACTGTGAGTGTCTGGCCAATCACGGCCGATATATTTGTACGCACCGTGACTTCAATTACTGTCAAAAATGTTCATTTGATCAAGTGAAAGAATCTTAATTAGATCTTTGAACATCATTAACAAAGAAATGGAAAGTAAATATCTTTCTTAGGTTTATGTAAGATGGTTATTTTACCCTGAATAACATTCATGTTTTAAAAACAGCATGAAATCAGTATTGATTCTGTTTGCTTTCTTAATAAATACGCTTGGTCTTGCACAAGATTCATCAGTGCTTTTCGAAAGAGAAAAAAAGATGTGTATTCATAATCTACCAACAAAAGAATTTTCTCCATCTCTGAAATGACTTTTCGGGAAAAAAATGAAATCTTGCAACTTTTTGTTGCTGTGTAGACAGGGAAAAATGATTAACCAGTATTATGCATGCAATCTGTTTAATGGCTGGTGGCTAGTGCGTGTACATATCACATATTGTATATGCATGTTAGTAAAATAAGGCCAACAAGTTGTAAAAAATAAAAAAACACCATTGTTTTCCACTAAATATTTAGTTTTACTTTTAAGCATGTCACATTAAAAAAGTGTTTCATGTTGTCTTTAAAAAGCCTTGTGAAATGTCACTATACTTTGTACATTGTGGTAATGAATGGAGGTCTTTACTGACCTTACCTGCATTATTTCTTAATATTGTTTGCAGTAATACTAGTTCTTCCTGTAGCCATTAGCCAGTGGTCCAGTGTCCAGTATTGCGGTACTGGAGATTCAGCCATTTTGTGTGTCTGATTTTTTGCTGGTGCAATGAGAACATGGGCTGATCCAATTTGTGTTGGTCACCAGTGTGAAATGGCGGTCGACCGGGGGACCGGCGCTCTCCAAAAGCCTCTCAGCTCTCTTTCTTTTCGTCTCCCTCGTTCCCTCTTTCTTTCAGCTGATGTGTCATTTACTCGTTGTCCTCACAAACCTTGGTATCCTGCAAAACCACAGCCAAGTAATCAACACGCAGTGTATATAAGCACACACACACACACATATATATATATATATATACATACACGTGCGTATACACACACATACTGTGTAGACACTGAAAGAGTCTCTCCTAGTTTAAATTTTTTTTTTTAATTTTCATTATATTTACTGTTGTGGAGTCACAGGAAAGCTTTCGTTTTAACTTTAATTAGACATTTATTTAAATTTTACGAATATGCAAAGTAATGAATTATCCAAACAGTCATTGCTTTTCTTGTGACTTTATATTTTTTAAATAATTTACAGTTTCAAAGTCATTTTAGTACAGGCCGAAGAAATGTCGCATGTATATAATTAATATATATTAATTTTATACTGTTTTTTTATGACAGGAATCTAGTATTATAACTACAAAGACAATAAGATGCATGTCAATCCTGTTTCCTCCAGGAAAGACAGAATTGCAGCGTCCTCACAAAGTACTTTTAAACCTCAATACAGACACACAAACACACACGCAGACACACACTCCATTTTCAACATCTTTAACTCAAAAACACATATCTTGTAATTTCCCCTTCAAATACACACATTCACTGTGATTTTGGCCAAATTGCCATGCTTGACGACCATATAGCCAACGACGTAGCAACAGAGAGAGAGCAATGGAAGGAGGGGTGTGTGTGGGGTCATTTTTGTGTCTGTTTGTGTGTGTCATTTGGTGAGTGAACATAAGTGCCACTGAGGCAGTAGAAAGGTAGGCTGATGGAGAGGGCGAGGTAAAATTAGACCGGAGAGTGGCCACCTTTTTTGTACAGGCAGAGCTTAGGACAGCCTCTGAGAAGAAACGCCTGCATGAACGCTCATAAATGCCAGCAACACGATTTAAAATGGAGTTTGGTTAAGCAAGCAGAAGCATTTTGGATAAGCTCAGGTGCTGTGGCCGAAATGGACAGCAAATCAGAGAAAAAAGAAAGGAGAGGTTTAATACACCCCAGGGAACCACGGGTGAAAACCTGCCCAAGGGCACGAGTGGAGGGTAGAGGGGGCCTTCATCCATCTAACATCTCTCCTTTTCTCCTCCCTCTATTCTTTAGGAGAATTGTCAATTGGTCTTCATCTACACCCTTCCTAATGTTGCGAAGCTGTTAGCAATGCTACGCTAGCTGAAGAAAACATACAGTATCTACCTAAGAGGCTCCATACCACAGAGAGAGAGAATGCAAATATGTGTTTCGACTTATTTTTTGTTTAAGCTTTTCTCCTCCATTTAATGGAAGGCTGATATTTCTTGAGCCTACATCAAAAATAACATTTAACAAGGTCAAAAAACAGTAAGCGAGATGACAGGAGAAAGAAATGAAGAAATCAGGTTGAAGGCAGGGGAATAAGAGATCTGTAAGTTTGTGCGTATTCGTCCATGTTTGAATTGTGAGGCCCGTTGTTGATTCGACTCCCAGCCGCACTTGTGTATGAAGTGTTTGGGCAAATACAACACGGCCGCCTTCCTCAGTTCTCAAAACAGTTTCTGTGGATTTAAATCCCTGGGTGCATAAATGACAAAAGAAAGTGTGTGCATGTGTATGAGGGAAAGTAAAACAAAAAAGACAAGAGGAAGAAGAACTGGGGGGGTTAGGCGGCATTGCAAAAAGTGCCTCCAATGTGCGTGGCTCCAAGCTCCCCCTGAGAGGGGCCCCGATCGATACCAACTCGGAGCAATAAAGCTTTCTCCCTGTCATCTCTACAGAATACAAAGCAGAACGGGGAGAGAGGGGGGGGGGTTGTGGAGGGGGGATTGAGGGGTGAAAAGCTGTTCCGCTAGCCAGACCAATTTCCTAACCCCCCCTTCTCTTCTCCCTCCACCTTTTTAGCCCTCCAACTACTACTATGTCCACCACCTTTTCTCTCTCGTTCCTTGACTTCTCCCATCTACTGCAGGCTGAGGTGTTGTGTCCGCTTATATTATTAATAGTGTTTGAATAAATAAACTTAATAATTCATCCCTGCAGTTTTACACAGATTGATAGCAGGTGAAAGATTTGGCAGCAACCAGTGAAATGAAAGAGGAGCGCAAAGGGATGGGGCACCGGGTTCGAACGAGGGGAATGCCGAAACGGAACAGGTTTGAGGTCGTAGCCTCAAAGAACCAAAGGGGCAGGGAAAAATAGCGTGATGGCAAGACGGAGGGATGGATACGCAGGTGAGGAACGAGGCGAGCAGAAAGAGGGGAAAACATAGGTGAGGAAGAGGGACGGCGCGCAGGCGAAGAGGAAGAGGTCAAATAAGTGTTCTCTTTAATTGAGAGCCAATTTAAGTCCAGTGCAATCGATAAACCTATACGCCAAGCAATCTAGCGTCCCCATAACACATACATCATGCTGTTTAGTTGCTTAGTAGATTCTGTCATGGACAGACACTTTCTTCAGCCTACTGATGGGGTTTGTGGACACATTCGTTTGGCTCGGCTTAAGCCCTCATTGAACTTGTTAAATGTTATATTTTTATTTTGATTTTACATCTTTTTTGCGCTTTAGAGGAATTGACAGGAAGCAGTCATAGTAATTATATGCTGTATGTCTCTCTTTCTCTGAAATGGCTGATCCCCTCCCTTCATTCTCTTAGGATCTGCTGTTTTTCTTTATTAGGAGACAGCTGTGTAAATCTGTTCTTTTATTGTACCATCTCCACACGCCCGTATCTCTCCTCTTCCTCGCGGTCTTCCTCTCTTTGTCTTGCCTTGTTTTTCTGCACTTTTTCGCCCCACCGTTTACTCACATCTTTGAATAACATCATCATCTCTGTCCCCTCGTTCTCCCATTCTCCTCCATTCATCCCTCCATCTCTGACACCTCCTGTCAGGAGGGAATAATAGAAGGATGGAGGGTCGGGGTGGATGGACAGAGGGATGGAGGAAGGGTGGACGGGTTGGCCTCCCTCCCTGTTTTGTCCGGTCCCCCAGGGAGGGTGGTAATAATGGTAGCCATGCAGGGGAGGGGGGAGAGAGGAGCGATTATTGTCTTGTAGGGAGTCAGAGGTATCGATCGGCCCAGAAATATGTGGTGCGCGAAAGAGGTACTGTATCGGATATAATATACACTCCTGAGACGGTAAACGCAGAGGCGCACACAATAATACAAAAACACTGGCCAAGAGATGCTCACACACACACACAAATACAAATGAAAAATACACAATGAGAGAGAGGCCCGCACACATTCGCGTACACATATTTTTACGTAAAATTCACCTTTAAGAAACACACACATGAATATCAAGCTCCTAGCTGGAAACACACACACACACACACGACTACAGCTAGAGGCAAAGAAAATACACCCCTCACACAACCCAAAAACACACACACATACAAAACGCTAACACAATTAAACCCCAGCGAAAGAGTCACATAGCTCAACAGCTACACTTCAGCTTATCCTCCCTTTGCATGTAAATATTAAAACGTGCTTATTACAGTAACTAATATTGAAATATTTTTGTATATAGACGTGTCTTCATAAGGAAAGAAAACCATTGCATTAATAAATATAATGATGTCATCAAAAGCATTCATACACTTTAACTTGCACACTGTGGAAGTTTATAAAATCATTCAATTAAAACAAAGCTCTTTGCATGCTATTTAATTAATAAAACAGCTGTGTGAAATTAACGTATATTCCTATTAAGATGGTGAATTTTTTAAATGTGTTAATGTGTTATTTTAAAGAAAATCAAACTTATTACCTAGCATAGAAAATTCTCGTTCTTAGTTTGATTATCACATAAACACCCGATCACACACACACAGATGCAGGTCTCTCACTGCTGTTGCCTGGCAACGTATCTTGGTGTCCTATTGGAGAGCAGTAATGTCCAGTGATGTCATGACCACAGCTGACCAGTACTGATGCACGCTGTACAGAGAGAGAGAGAAAGAGAGAGAGAGAAATACATTGAAATACAGAGTTTGTGGTGTGGCTTTAGTGTAATGATTTGAGCAAAGCAAAAAAATAAAAAAATTGTATAATTTTTAAAAAACCAGCCCTCATGTTCTTGTGAAGTTGTCTTGTGATGAATTATATGAATTCAAACTGAATTCAAACAATACAGTCACGACCATCTGTTGGTATCATGTATTCTCCATTATGATGCAACTAAATGTCTTATTAAAACTCGCCACGCCAGAAGTGATTCATCAGGGAAACGAAACACAAACGCTGATGAGAATATGATGCAACTTTATTAGTATATTTCTGCAAGAGAGAAAGAGAGATGTATTATTTTAAACCGGTTCCCTCCATTGTTCTGCTCTATTGTCTTAAAATCAGGTCAAGAGCCGATAAGATTTAACATCCTAACCTGCCTCTGTGTTCTCACTTGAGTGGAGGGGGAGTTGTGTGTGTGTGTTTTGAGCCTTGTGTTTATCTTTTGATTTGTTGTGTTGGTGTTGCGTTACTCTGGGTTAAAAGGACATTCTGGGTTAAATACAAGTGAAGCTCTATTAACATCTGTGACAGGCTTTCGATAACCACAGAAAATAATTGTAACTTCTGCCACAGTTTATAAAAACAAACACAAAATGTGTTTGCAGTTATACACGTACCTACTGTAAGAACATTTTTGTTTTTACAAACATCAGCTTCTGTTGAAACTGATTTCAGTTCATGATCTGATATTCTTATAATATAAAGATTTTTCCACCTCCTACCTGCCAACTTTTAGGTTATAGGTGGTCTAAAGCAAAGTTACACCCAGCTGACCATTTTAGGTTGTAAGAACATTTTCCTAACATTTCCATTAAGTAACAAAACGTTAGAAATGTTTTGAAAGTTCTAGGAATGTTCAAAACATCCAGTTTTTTAGATGTTGTATTAACATTATTAGCAATAATTAACATTATTGCTTGGTTGCATTAACATTATTGCTTGGTTGCATTAACATTATTGCTTGGTTAAGAACCTTTTTTAATTCTGTAACGTTTTTGAAACATTCCCCTAACTATTAGGAATAACATTTTTGATATAGAACAAACATTAAAAAAGGCTCTTCTAACATTACTGCAAGAATGTTTTTTGATAATGTTGAGAGGACTTTTACAGTATGTTAGCCAACATTCTGAGAACGTTCTCTGTTAGGTGGGTAAGCATACACACATCTGCGTGGCCGTATCAGCTAATGTATTGCCATCTCCCATTTTTGGCAGCCTGTTTATCAATTGCGCCATTAACTAATTCCATCAAAACGAATTTGTGCAGCCCAACTAGTCCACGAAAAATTTATAGAGCTGTCCCTGAGTTAGACCCCACCTCCTGTCCCTCCAAGGCAGACAGACCCCCACGCTGGCCTCTCCAAAGGTTAAGGGGGGCAAGACCAGGGGGAGGTGGATGAAGGAGGGTGTGTGTCGGGGCGACCCTTGACCCAAACACACGCCATCCAGCAGCCCTCTTTCAGCCCCTCGCATGGACACACGCACACCCACGCGCCGTCTGTCACGGTCCTGACAGGCATTACAGAGGAGGTGGGGTACATAAAGGGGCCCAGAAAGTTGCAAAACCCATGACTGTGACCCTGAGCATTACACACACACACACACACACACAGTGAAGACAGATTCAATATGAGCAGTAGGCTAAAAGGATTAAAACAAACCAGAGGACGCGTACACACACTCATGTTGGTGAATACACGTGTGTGCACATTTTCATATGAATGTAACTGATGGATGGCTGCATAGCTTGGATACTCTGTTGCATCCCAACTAACAATGTTAAGTTGTAAGAACAGTTTTTAGACATTGTATTAACGTTATTGTTTGGTTTTTTTAATGGTGTAACTTTTTTAATATATATGTTTATAGTTGAAAACGTTTTTTGAGGACTTTGAAGGAACTTTTAGGGAACGTTAGCCCTTGTTTTGACAAAGTTTCCTGTTTGTTGGGGAATAGCCAGAAATTTGGGCGCTTTATGCATCCATGTGACCTGCGGGTGTGATAAAGAAAGAAACTTTTGAAGCGGTTTTAAAAGCATGCAAAGCTGAAAATAAAACATGAAAAGCAATCTAGAAATTGTGCTATTGCCAAATATACCAAATATAAAAAGAAATGTTTCCTTTGGTTTAAATAAGCATAAATATTCCCTTTAACACATTACTCGATATAAAACAATGTACGCCGGCTCGACCGAAATCCTTGACAAGTTAACTTAAATGTTAAATGTTAAAGTTAAATGTACATGAACGTTTAAAATCATGAGAAATAATGAAGAAATGCCGCATGAGGTTGAACTAATTCAAGTCTCTCTTATAGAAAAAAAGTATTTACGGTTTCCCAGGCAGTTTTCTAAAAAATAAAAAAAACTCCCTTTAAACTTAAAATACACAATAAACATGTTAAGATAAAGTAAAAAGTTTTATCATCTTCAGAAATTGCTGCTGAAGTTTAATGTCTATAATAGGAGATGACGGGCGTCTGCTGCCGCCTGGCGGTGGAGTTGCGCCACTGCAGTTTCTTTCCTCCGCAGTAATTTCATCTCTGAGAGATCAAGCGATGGAAACGAGGGGCGTGTGAAGAGTGAGATACAAGCTGCTTGTTTTGCATTTAGTGATGAACATTTTCCAGCCACCCCAGCGCTTTCTTATGCTGACTGGATCTATGAGTCTCTCCTTTTCTCTTTCTTTCTTGGTCTCCTACTTCCTCTTGTACAATATTCATTATGCCACTTCACACCAGCCTTGAGAAACTGCCCACAATAAAACAACGCAGAACCACCAGCTATAATTGTACATTACCAACATCTCCGTATAGTAACTGCTTTACTTTATAGTAAGTTGATTCATGCCTGTTCACAGGATGTCACAGGAAGTCTATGGGGTTGAAAGGCAGCTGTATTTGGGGCTAAACAGAAGAGGCAGGTGGGTGGTTGGTTGGGTGGGTTGTTAAATTAGGAGAAAGTGACTGTGTGAGCTTCTTTATCTTTAAACACCTCTGTCTTATTCATTGTCTCCTCCTCTTTTATGTACAAATTGATTTTAGATGAACAGATTTAACTGAGAACTAAACCTGGCAAGAAGTCTGGGTCGACAGTCTTCTTTCAAGTGTATTAGATTTTAATAGTCAGATAACGTTATGAAAACGTTTCACGTTTTGCATTAATATCAGCGAGGACAGGGATTGGTCGGCTCATTGCGGCACTGTGAGGTGGGCCGCAGTCTTTTCAGTGGCCTGATAAACCTGATGGACTCAGACAGTAGGACACAAGGCTGGGGTTTATTTAGAAAATGGCGGCTATGGAGAAATGTCTGAATTCCAGGTAAGTCGTCTGTGTCTGTCTCTAATGATCTCTCAAGAGGGGGCCACAGGGTTAATTAGCTTCGCCTTTACTAACAGAGTCTGCTAATGAGAGAACATCTAAAGTAACTAGACTGGCGGCCGAAGAACTGAAATGTCAGAAACTCAGAGGAATGCAAGAGACTGGAAAATATGTGTGTGTGTTTGTGTATGTTTGTATACGATGTGTCATGTATATCTGTGTAATATATAGGAACCTGGTAAACACACATCCTTTCCTTATATCAGACAAGAATATACGACATATACATGATGGTTTGGTTTTCAAAATTTGTATGAATTAGAGTGTGTGTGTGTGTGTGTGATTTTTGTTTAAAGGTGTTTGTGTGAGGATATCCAAGTATTGTAACATAGGTCATTACTTCATGTTAAACTTGCAAACATGATTACAATATGATTATAATATATCCTGCAGGTATCGCAACTGTACGGTTTACCATGTTGCAGGTTAGTTTTTGTTATTAATAATTTAGTTGCTTTCGCAGTCATACACCTACTGCAGCTGCACATAGTGAGGAAACACCTTATTGCGTTTCCTGCGCTAAGAGTGTTTTCTGTAATCATAACTCAAAAAAAAAAATCTTCCACAAAAACAGCTCCTGTAGAACTACATTTATGCCAGTCAGACACACTCATTTCCCCTCTAAATTATTAAAGTTATAAAACTACATAAAGTGTTGATTGAGTTATATCATTGTTTTAACAAAACAAATTGCAGAAAAGAGCATAAATCATTCATTGTAAAATACGTTGTAAAACAATATATAAAATAAAATTTGTAAATAATGCAACTTATGAATTATATCTAATTATCTGTCTATACCTACATACAGACACTGTAAACTATATATAGTTTACGGTATAACATATATATATATATACATATATTTAGTTTACAGTTTAGTTGTACATCATTACTTATAAATCTGAGTATTCAGATGTTTTAGGAACATGATTTGACTTGTAAACTTGTTTTTCTCAGTCAGTCTTGTGCCAATAAAAATGTAGCAGGTGCTTATTGATTGAGCTGAATGTCTCACTCTCACTCTCTTTCTCTCTCAATCTCAATTTTCTGGTTTAAAGTACTTTACTGGCATGAATGTGTTTAGTTACAATATTGCCAAAGCATTATACATAAAACACATAATCACAGGTAATATACAATATCATAATATTGTAACTATCCCTCTCTAGCTTTATGTCTCTCTCTCACTCTTTCTCCCTCTCTCTGTGGGTGTGTGATGAGAGTGTGTGAAAGACCGCAGGTTTAAACAGGAAGTGTGGATGACACTAGACTGACTCACTCAACACAGAGGTTTGTGGGTAACAGTGATACACAAAAGAGAATATGCGACAAAACCTTTCACGTGTTTCCAAACATTGATTATAGTATCATCAAATCGACAGATCAAATAAAGACGTCACAGACATTTCGAAGGTTTAGTCATTACCACAATATCTGAGTGAGCTTAATTTTTCAGCTAAATTTTACTACAGGTTCAATGAAGCCTAACTCTGACGTTTTGTTTGTTTTATTCTTTAGTAAAATTTATGACGGTTACTAAGTTACCTTAACGCAACTAAAAATGTTTGTTTTTTTCCTCTCAAACAAAATTATACACAAACATTTCTTATTTTCTCTTGCTAAACCAATAAATTATGAACAATTCCCAAATAAATATTAATAATGATATTAATGTTATTAGTAATTGTTAATGAAATATATACATTTAATTGTAAAGGAAATTATATTAACGTTATTAGCAGTAAAAAGAGCTGGTGGAAAAAGGAGATTTTGTGTCTAAATTTAATAATTGGGTCAAAACATTTGCGAGCACAAACATTGTTCTCTTCTTTATTGCTGTATTGGATTTGGGTTTTTGATTTGGCTAAATTCTTCTTTAAAGATAAAAAAAGTTACCGCTGTTACATTATAGTTGTTTGAACATAAATACATAAATGGTTTTCTAAAGAGATTTCTGGCTTTTATTCAGAAGGTATTATTTAAAAAATGAAGGGTGGTCCTCAATCACACACACACATGAAGGAAGTGTGAGACACTTTTACGCAACCGGCGTGTCGTGTTCGTCTGTCTAGGCCTCTGGTGGCTTTACATCAGGACAGTTGAGAGGCACATCGGCTGTGATTTTACACCACGCTTGTAATTTATAGTTCACCCCACCAATGTGACTGTTTGGAAACAGATGACCAATCTTTTCTTTCACTTGAACCTTTCTGACTATCAATATCAGTGAGTAATTCATCTTAATTTAGTAACTCGCTGAATGCGGTGGGTGGCGGAGGACGGAGGTTTCTTTCGCTTTGGATGGAAAGAGGCTTTGAGTCTTATATGAGTAAAGCAAGTGAAATTTGTGAACCACCAAAAATCTCCCACAGTCGTGATGTTGAGATAAAGGGTGAAGGAGTTGTTCTCATTGACTGTTGAGGGGGCAAAACTTCTCTGGGTGAGTCACAAATGCAGCGACTTCACTATAATACAGCTTATCTGAGACTTTTATATCAGGTTAATAAGTTGCTTTTTGTGTGTAATTCTGTTGGATTGCTGAGTGTTTATTAAGCTTTAAAAATATATTGAACTGTGAGGTTCTTCATTTATTTAAAATGTTTATTAAAGTAAGTTTGTTTAATGAAAAGATTAAAGTGGATTGTTTAATATACAATTTAAAAGATTGTTAAAAATTAAAATAGTTTTTTTATTTAATTCTGATTCTTTCTTATTACTGCTTGATTGCTTTCATCAAATGAATATCTAAATATGTTTGATGTTCCAGTCGTTCAGTTGGTAGAGCATTGTGTTAGCAACACAAAGGTTGTGGGTTCGATTCTCAAGGAGCACATGTACTGATCAAATGTGTAGTGTGAATGCACTGTAAGTGTCTTCAGATTAGAGTGTCTGCCAAATGCATAAGTGTAAATAATTCTGTATTGTACGCAACAGAATTTAAAGGAGTTTATTCATATGTGACTAAGCAGGCTGATCTATTTTTTTGGAGGGAAATGTCTATGTGGCCCTCATTTTCACCCGGAGAAAATCTGTTATCCATCTGTGAAGTACAACACACTCTCACGGAATGAAATCCTCTCCAGCATTAACAGTGATGTGTGTGTGTGTGTGTGTGTATGAATGATGCGATGCAGGATGAGACATGCTGTGCGTGTCTGCTGCGCCGTGGGTGCGCAGGTGCTGTATTAGGATGAAGAGAGTGTCAAACAGGACAAAAACACAATGAAATAGAAAAGTAAAGGACAAAAAATGACAGATAGCGCAATTGAGCAGGACTCCAATTCGGGCTGATGATGGAAACCGTGGACTGAAATTCGGGTCGAAGGTTAATTGATTACCTCGTAGGATTCATTTCTTGTGTCATTTTCATTGTGTTAAATGTTAATGCTGGAGGTAGAGATAATGTTGACCGCTGCAAAAAATAAAGGAATTAACTGCCAAGATGATTTTAGTAACGTGTGACGTAAAGTTACATGAAACAGAAAAGAAATATGAAGGCAATTTTAAATGTTATGGTAATGGGTTCTCAGGCATTTGACAAGCAGTTCTTCAACATTTAAGCAATGATAAAATTAATTTCTCTTAGTCTAGTTCTGTATGCACTTCATGTTTTGACCTTCATTTCATGTGGCACAGTTTAGTGCAAAGAAGGCGATTATAATTACATTTATTTGTATAGCGCTTTTACAACACATACTGTTTCAAAGCTGCTTTACAGAAATGCAACAGAATGTACTTTGCAGGAAAACTGTTATTTTTAACGATTTAAGATTTGCAGATGTTGGTTAGATCAGTTAAGAAGCGATTAAAATTGTTTAAGTAAATTAAAATAGTGTAAAACAATTACAACCCCTGCAATACACATTTAGCACAGTTGTTTATGTCATTTCAGTCTAGATATTCATGATTGTGACGCTGTGTGTTAATTCTCCTTTGATTCTCCTTAGCTGATTGAAGTTGTAGAAAAGTTTGTCATGCAGTTTCTCGCTCTGTTTTCAGATATCAGGATGTCTAAAGCAGTAGTGGATGACAAGACGGGGGCAGAGCTTCTGGTGGACAGTACAGGTGAATATTATTTCATGATTATGTGTGCATGCGGATCCTCATGTTATTGAATGTGTATGTAAAACTGAAAACTTTGACATTTGTAGTAGATATTATTAATAAGGGCTCAGCACAACTAAATTGTACAGATTATGCGTTTCCGTGTGATTTTGTGGGGGAGAAACACCGAACGTGACCCCCCCCCACACACACACACCTCTGTGATTCACAAATATTCCTAGATGTGTTTGTGTGTTTGATGAAATTTTGTCACAATTCTCACATTTTCCATTTTGTCTGAATCATACACTCACACTTTAGTCAGCACACACACACATAACCAACTCAGGTTAAACACTCAATGGTATTCCAATAATGCAATGCCTCTGGCTAACCAGACAAGACTTTGTTGATGTGAAGGCTACAGCCAGAGGCAGTACTCTGACCTGCATGTGTGTGTGTGTTACAGACTCTGAGAGGAACAGTCCAGAAGCAGGTGATCAGGTGAGGAAACGTCTACTAGATTTTTATTGGTTGTTTGATAGCGTTGACGTATTTTAATAAAAAAAAAGGAAACAAACTCGTTGTTTCTTAGCGTCGACTAAATGATTATTACATTTTATTAGTTTTGAAGACAGTGCTGCTGGAGTTTTACCGGACTGTATAAACAGGGAATGTTGGCTAATGTTCTGAGAATGTTTTTTTGTGTTATCAAAAACACTGTTCTTAAGTTGTTTGTTAAATTAAAACGTTCTTGGAACTTAAATGAAAAAAATATTTTTTTAAATGTTTTTGTTACTCTCGGAAACGTTCTTACAATCTAAAATTATTAGCTGGTTGTGCAGTTTGATTGAGTACACCAGGGTTTACCAGATGAATAAAACTGGCCTGTATAAGGTGATGTTTTCAATCAGCTGTTCCAAAGAATTAGTGGAACACTGTTATGTGTACCGACAAACATGAATAATTTGGGTAAATGCACATTTGATTAGAAAAACAGAACATTGGATACATACATAAACTAAATCGTCTCTGATGGTGAAAGAGTCGCTCTGTTGTTCTGTTTCTGGTCTGTAGCTTATAGTTATTTTAGGACCAATAAGCTCCAATTGACATCAGAAAAATTCTACTGCAGAACATCAGGATGTGTGACTGCGATCTAAATTACCAATTCAGATTCAACTTAGGGAAACTGTTTCCAATCACAGGTTCTGTTCATTGCCATTTATTCAAAATTGCATTGCTTTTATTGTCCATCTGTTTCAGACACAGCCAATGAAAACAAGCCCTTTCTGTCTGTCTCCGGCCCCCAGCAACACAAAGGTGTGTGTGTGTGTGTGTGTGTGTGTGCACTGATGCTCAATGCTTTCATTTTGTTCCTCTTTACTAACATGGATGCCCTCAGGTAACATATGTTAGAAA